>JAQPPZ010010916.1:0-30651 GCA_028583015.1 Wollemia nobilis
TCGAAACTCATTTTGACCACCTAGAAGTGAACTTTCCTTTTACACCGATTTGTGAAACTGCTTCTTCTTGCGCTCTTCACTGAAACTGACTCTTGACATCAATGATGACTCAATCTACTTGCGGAATCACTTCCTCTTGCACTGCTTCACTGAAACTGACTCTTGACATCAATGACAACTCAACTACTCAAAATGTCCAATAATCTCCCCCTTTGTCATTAACGGCAACACAATTACCTTTTCAATTTCCTTAACCTTTTTTTGTTCTACTTCCCCTGGGAAACTGCTCCCCCTAACTCAATGCTCTCTTCTTAAATCAAATCTCTCCCCCTTACTCAAATCTCTTCCACTTTGACATCAATGGTAAAGGGTCACCTTTGGGGCTCGGGGCTAAGAATGAGTCTCTTATATTAGCCCCTCCCCCACCTCCTCTTGAGGTGGTTAATTATGGGGTGGGAGTATTTCTACTCCTAGCATACACTAATATTTACCTTTTTCTGCTTTCCTTATCATCTGATCCTTCTTATTCTTCTGACGGTTCTTGTTCATGCTTGTCTCTGGAATTTATGCTCTACATCACTTTGTTGTGTATCCATCATTATTGCACTTGTAACACTTAATATTGTTATTCCTTGAAGGTGCAAATATCTTGGGATTTCTCCTAGTGAAGCCATATATATTCCTATCATGAACCCTGCAATTCATTGCCTTGTGACCAAACTAATTACATGAGTAGCAATACCCATGAAATAACTGCATGTTCTTGAAGTTCACATATTCTTATCTTTCATGTGTCCAACACTGTGAAGCCTTGTGCCCAAATCTGTGACATGAGAAACATCGTCTATTGAAATTTCCTTGCCTTGAACTCATTGGTCTCTTAGTCTCTTTTACCCTGTGTTGGTTCATGTTTCGTCTATTTCTTCTTTGTGTATTATTCCTTTCCTTGTTGAACTTTCTATTGTCCAACTCATCCTCAGAAGTCTCACTTTCTCTTACACTGTCTTCTTCTAAAGTTTCTTCTTCTTCAGAACTTGAGGTTGACTCCTCTTCATATTTCTTTTGTACATGTTCAAAGCCAAGACATGTCTTGCTTGATGTAGGCTTTTGAGTCTTGATAATCTTATCCAAATTTTTTGAGCTCCTTCCAAAATTGTGTAGCTTATCTTTAGACTTGTGTACTTCTTCTCTTAGTAGAGCTACTTCTTGTTCTAATCTTTCACATTCTAAGACCTTTGCTTCTAACTTATCCTTGAACTTCTTTATCTTAGCTATTAACTTATTTAGATCCTTTATAATCTTTCCTTTCTCTTCATCACATTCTTGAAACTAAAGCTCAAGTTGGGAGTTTTGCTTTCTTATCTTATTTAAATTTTTAAGAGCATAAATAAGCTCTCCCTCAAGATCAAATTCTCCTTTTTTTTATTCTTCCTCTATTTGTTTGCCTTTGAAAACATCTTCATTATTTTCTAACTTATATTCTATAGGATCACCTCCTTCTTCTTCTAGTGCCATTAGAATATTCTCTTCTGGTCCTTCAAGTGTATCCTCATATTCATCATCACTGAAACTGAAACTATTCTTTGTACAACTATCTTCAAGATGTCCAAAATTACCACATCTAAAACACTTGAGAATTATTGGTGACCTTTTCTTAAATTATTCTTTTTCTTCTATCATAAATAGGACTTCATCTTTATCATTATCTGAGAAACTATTATAACTATCACTTGAGTACTTACTTGCCTTGTCTACATAGTAACTCCTATTTTGTCTTTGAAAGAACTTCTTTCCTTGTCTGCCTTGTCCATCCTTGCATTTCTTTTGGTACCTATATTTTTTGATTACCTATTCTTATGATCCTTTTTTTCTTCATCATTGCTATTTTTGGCTTCTTGAAAATTAGTTGCATAGTGACCATACTTTCCATAATTGAAACATCTAACAGATTTTGCATCTTTAAATCTTCTTTAATCCTTATTCTTTCTGCCATAATTTGCTTCTTCATCACTGGATAACTCATTGCTTGAATCTAACTTTTTGCTCTTTGTCTTCTTAGCAGCTTTGAAGGCTACTTCCTTTCGAATATTAGGTTCCTCTTTTGTTCTTATCTCAAAATTTGTAAGAATACCAAGTAACATATCTCTTTGTCAAATAATCACCATCTTTTGATTCCTCTATAGTATAAATATTTTCACTAAATATTTTTGGAAGATATCTTAAGATATTATCACAAACATCAAATTCTTCAATCTCAAGTCCAATTCCTTGCATGGCGTTAACAACCTTATCTAAACAAAATAGATAAGTACTAATGTTTTCCTTATCCTTCATTTTTAAATATTCAAATTGTCCTTTGAGATTTTGTATCTTTATTTTTTTGACACTTTTATCTCCTTCATATATGTTTTGCAACTTATCTCAAATTGCCTTTGCTAATTTGAAATGCATAAACTTTATGAACTTTGTTCTATGCAAACCTCTCAAAATTGCATTCATTTATTTTGAATTATAATGATGTAGAAGTTTACCATATTTATCTATAGGTGGAGTAGTTGGTGGTGTGTATCCATTTTCAAGTACTTCCCATATTTCATTACCAAGTGCCATCAAGTGAATATTCATTCTTATACTCCAAAATATATAATCACTTCCATCAAATATTGGTGTTGACCAATCTTAGAATCCATTGTGTTCTTGAAAGCTTTTCCTTCAAGTTGTTAAACTCTTTTGAAGGAACCCGCTTTGATACCAATTGAAGAACACAAGCTTATACTAAGAGGGGGGTGAACAGTATAAGACCACTTTTTACTTTTCTCTCCAATCAATAGTATGCAATGTATAGATAGCAATTTCAATAGTAGTAATCAAAGCAATGCATAAATCACCACACATAATAGAGACACCAATTTAACATGGTTCACCCAATGTGGGCTACTCCACGGAGAAAATATTTCACTAAAATTTTCTCAATCAATCTCTTGGGAATCCTTTCCCTATTACAATTTTTATGGACCTCTATCCAAAGGTGACACCAATCCCCTAATCAAGTGCATGGATCTCTATCCACAAGATAACTCCTTTATCCTTAGCTCTAGATAGTGATTTTCTATAAGAAATACTACCTCCACTGCACTGGCTCATGGATCTCTATCCACTAAAGACTCTTGTCCCCACTCAGAAGACCTATCCTCATTACCTTGGCTAATGGATCTCTATCCACTAGAGACTGTCGTCCTCTATACTCTATTACCTCCAAAGCTTGCTCTTTCATCTGTCTAAAATTTGCACTAAAAATAGTCCTTCGGTCTAGCACAAATCTACTCAATCTTTGTCTCTGGTCTGGCACAAACCTATCCTCAAATCTGCACCAAAATCTATCCTCAAATTTACACTAAACATAGTCCTTCGATCTAGCACAAATCTATCCTTAATCTTTGTCCTCAAGCCTTAACACAAATCTTGATTCAATCATAAATCAACTCTACTGGATCTTCCCCAACCCTTAAATCGATGTTTGAACAAATCAATCAATAAACTCTAATCACAAGCCTTCTCAAGTACTTGTCTCAAATCTATCTTGTAAGCTTCCACAAAAGGTGGCACCAATCTATCCACAAGTCTTCTCTAGAACTTGTCCAATTTGCTCAACAATATATGTCTTCAAATTTGTATTGTAAGCTTCCACAAAAGCTCATATCAATATGTCGACAAGTCTTCTCAAATTCTTGCCTCAAATATTCTCAAAAAATCCTCACTAGAACTTGTCCAATCTCACATAAACATATAGATAATTGTTAGAGACTCAATATTCTTCACACTCACCACAATGCTCAATTACTTTCAATCTCTCTTTTTACCACAGAAACATATAGAGAATTGTTAGAGACTCAATATGTTTCACACTCACCACAATACTCAATTAGTTTCAATCTCTCTTTTTACCATAGAAACATATAGAGAATTGTTAGAGACTCAATATGTTTCATACTCACAACAATGCTCAATCTCTTTCTCAAAACAATTCAGAATATAGAACAATTTGTTTCACAGAACTAGAACTATCACTTCAACACTTCCACTTGAATAGGTTCAATCAACTCTACTCAACCAATCACTCAATGAAATAATTCTTACTCACAAACCCTAGTCCAAACTTATGAACACTCACTCAAATGTTTCCAACAATGCTTATCAACCAATATCACATAACAATGATACTCATGATCTTTGCAAACCCTAGTTCAATTTCTTCACTCAACCAATCACTTCAACAACAATGCTTATCAAGTAATCTCACATAACAATGATACTCATGATCTTCCACAACTTCACATAACAATGATACTCATGTTCTTTTCACAAACTCTACTTCAAGTTTTTGCTAAACTACTTCAACAACAATGCTTATCAATACAATCCTTTTCACTCCAACTTAGCATTCACAACATTCAACAATCACTCACTAGGAAGATGTTCCCATACCTTTTGTTTGATGTATAAGTGACCTCAAAACCTATTTTAAACACAATTTTCTTCTTTGCCAATTTCAATGGTTAGATGACAAAAATATCTCACTAAATCTTTTCAAAAATATTTCTTAAACACAAAAATAATCAAACTCGATTACACCTTATTACTCCAATTTTATAACTCAAACCTTCCAAAATTAAAATAAAATATTTAATTTTCAAACCCTTATATCTCCCTCAAATACCTTAGCCAATATTTATTTATCACAACCAAACACCTCCGAAATCTCAAACCACACCACGACGCATACCACATACAACCTTAGCAAAAATTATGGAGCATACCTTACACTCAAAATGTCACGGTGGATTTCAAACGTGTGACTACTCCTTCGCCAAGCACCTTACCAAGGTGCTAGCCCACCACATGGGCTACTAGCTCCCACGTGAAGGGGAAGGCAAAAGCCTTCCTCTTATTTCTTTCATTCGTCGTGGTTCCCAAAAACCTTTACACTCTGCCTTGCAAAAACAAAGTTGGCGGGCTTCAAACCTTGCACCTCGAGCCTATCAACCTTAGCACCTCCCATGAATGCTAGCTGCACTACATAGTGTTGTGCAACAAAAAATAGAGCAGTGCTCCCTTTTGTCCTTTCTTTTGCAGCCTATAACCTTGAAATGCGAAATATTCCTTCTTCCTTGCATGATAGTCGAAGTCTTTAGAACTTTACATGAATTGCATTCGGATAATTTTTAATCAATATTTTGCCCCCTTTTATATGCTTTAGGCCATGCTTTTATTAACGTCGACGGATGAATTCGATTTTTTAATTCAAATTCGAATAGACTTTATAACCCATCCTTAGGGTTAATAAATTAATTTTATTATATCCCAACCTTAGGACTAATAAATTAATTTTATTATAACCCAACCTTAGGGTTATATATTAATTTAATAATTAAATTATAATTAATCTATAATTAATTTAATAACTTTTAAAGTTAATTAAATTAATTAATAAATTAATTTATAATGAAATTATTTAAATTAATTTAAATCTTCCTTTTTAATATTATAATAAAATATTATAATATTATTTTGCTTGGGCCTCTTCATTGCTCTCGAAACTCATTTTGACCACCTGGAAGTGGACTTTCCTTTTGCACCGATTTGCAAAACTGCTTCTTCTTGCACTCTTCACTGAAACTGACTCTTGACATCAATGACCACTCAATCTGCTTGCGAAATCACTTCCTCTTGCACTACTTCACTGAAACTGACTCTTGACATCAATGACAACTCAACTACTCAAAATATCCAATAGAAGGTAAATAAAAAATAAACTATAGTACAGGAAGTGCAAAAGTGACGTTGTAGCAGCGCAGGTGAAGTCATATAATGGAGCGAAAGAACGAAATAGAATTAGAAAATATATAGCACCCATATGATAGCCCACAGTAGTAGGAATGACAAACACCACCTAAGAAGGATGCCACAGAAATTTAGGTGGTTGCACTACTAGTAAGTTCAATTTTGCACTAGTTCCTTGAATAAGTTTTTCCATTAAATTTGCGTAAAATGGAAACAGCCAAAATTGGGGTGCAATTTGATCTATTACCAAAGAACCAGTCGATAGTTAGGTCCCCACAAATAGTTCCATTGGTTAATTATAATGAGTATATTGCATAGTGGGTATTGAAGTGTCTAAAATTAGAAGCCCAGGTTGCAACATTAAAACCATTAGAACAACAGGTTGAAGCTAAAATTGTAGAAGTGAATAGGTTGCAGAAAAAGGTATAGTATCTCTGTCAGGATACATAATACTTTATACAATGTAGGAGGCCATCTATATTTTACAGTCTGATCCTTAAGAAGAAGTATCTAGGTTGGCAGATAATGAGGATTCATTCTAATCTCTCCTATGACTTGAACACTGCTGAGGAATTTTTGGATGCTTACCTGCATAGCCCAAAAGAACAGAAAAATTTGATGTGTGAACTGTTCATTCACAAATTTTTCATCATAGGAGATGTGGATTTCTTGCCTCATATCTTCACAGGGGATGTTCAATTAAGGTCTTTTGTTTCCACATTGCAAAATCAAATATATTAGGACCAAGAAGAAGGATAGAATAAGGAGATTGAATTGAAAGCTAAGCTACTAATAAGACATATCTAGCCAAATCATAAAATATCCATTAGTCAATATTTTACTATGATGAACAAACCAAAAATTATGGTTTTTTACCTAAACATTCTTAAGGATTGAATGGCTTATTTCCAAATGTTTTGTGCAAGATAGTTTACAAATTCTTTATCAACCTGTAAGGCCAGGTGGATAGAATTACCAATATCACTGCAGAAGAGAGAACCCATCTCACCAAACAACTTGTTATGGTCTAGAATAATATTAGAGGGTGTAATGCAGACCATACTAACACTAAAACATCAATGGATAGGCTTACGGTATATATTGCCTACCATCATAACCCCTATCCCTTATTATTTTGACAATAATCCTCAATCGAATGAATAGTTCTAGGATTGGCTTAGGCAGCTAAAGAAGAGCAGAGGATACTATACAAGAGATGTATTGTTTTGGGAGAGCTAGAATCAAGAAATGGATCTATGTGCCTCTATAGCCCTACAAAATGCATGAGGGCATGCATTAGATTAGGTTGGGGGGAAATGATGAGGTCATAAATTACCTCATTCGTGACATGTTTTGGATTATCATAAACTACCTTATAAACCTTATGTTATGTTATTTATGTTAATTTATATGGTTTTAATGCATTATATATTAATTTTTGCATGATTAAAATGTTTAGGAGCATATTACCCTATTTTAACACTTTTTTTGTATTTTTTGCACTGTTTTTGTTAGAATACTTAGTGAATAAATTGTGTAATTTAAGTAGAAGAATGATGTATGCTAAGGTATATCCCTTCATAATTTTATTTAAATGCTTGTTCCACTTTCTAATTGGTTTGAATTAAAAAATAGCACCAAATTCCTGTGACTGTGCAGCAAATCTAGAAAATGCAGAAATTAGCCATACAAATTCCAGCCAGTTGCCAATGAATGGCATGGCTTAGAATTTGTCAACCAAATTGTGTGAAACCTATTGGAATCATCTTCTGAGGGATAGGGTAGACATCCTATCTAATTTTTTGGCCATTTTTATCACACTCGAGCATAAATAATTTGCACGACCGGACATTCTGAAGAAGCTTCAAAATGAGAGGAAAAAATATCAGTTTTAACCAAACAAAGAATATAGCACCCAATTTGGTAGGGAAAGGATATCTTGATATGGAGACAGGTGTACAATACTATTTCTAACATTTTCCAACTCACTCCCACCACTGGAGATGCATCCCAAGGACCAATGAACGTCACTATAGTAGTTTATGTCCTGATTTAGAATAAGTCAATTTTAGAACTGTTAGCAAATCACTGATAAGTAGCAATACAGTTGATATTGAGCATAATATAAATGTAATAGAGTTGTATAAATAATAGATCTCTCTTATTGGTTGATCTAGTAGATGTTAACAGGTGATAGCTAATAGGAAATAGATGTTGTAACACATTTGCAGCCAATAGCAAGATATTCCTATAGTATTGTAATATATTGTTTTAGTCAATAAAAGTGTAGTCTTTTCAGTCAATTTTTGTTCATGAGTAAGTGAATTCTAAGTATTTAGTAGTACTTTCCCACCTTCTTCTATATCAGGAAGCAAGGGCCACTTTTAGGCCTGGAAGGAGGAC
This sequence comes from Wollemia nobilis, assembly GCA_028583015.1. Taxonomy (NCBI): domain Eukaryota; kingdom Viridiplantae; phylum Streptophyta; class Pinopsida; order Araucariales; family Araucariaceae; genus Wollemia; species Wollemia nobilis. The sequence goes on from JAQPPZ010010916.1 coordinate 8,245, forward strand.
TAACTGTTGACATGTTCTTCTGATAAACTTTGTTGTAGAAGATTTAGCAGGATGCATGTCCATTATCATTTCTTGTTGATTACTAACCCCTATTTTGAATCAATGTGATGTCTTCATGTTTTTAGTTATGTTTTTATGTATAAATTGTGTGTGTCATTTACTAAGTAGTATAAACTAGTGATTCCTCTGTTTTCCCCTATTTTTCATGTTTTAGCATTTTTTATCAAGTCTTTTAGCAGCTTTTATTTTATTGTCAGCCACCACAGTAGAAGCCTGAAAACCTCCTACAACAGGAACTGACAATTGTTTTTAGCATGTGTGTTTCCTTTTCAAGTAGCATTTAAATTCTGCAAATGCAAACTAGGTTTCAATTCAACAACATTTACATTCCTACGATTTCATTTCTTGCAACTATAGTTAGGTTCCAAATTTAGGTCTTAGAATTAGTTTTCAATTCTTGCAAGTAATTAGTTTTATTTCATGCAAAATAGAATTAGAAGTGACCTAAACCCCCAACAAAATTTGTTTCAACAATAAAATTTTGTTGTCTAAATGAGCTAATCTCCAACCTGCTTAAACTTTCTTTTGTATATAGCCTTGGATACCGCCCTGGATTGAAAAATTATAAATATTAAATGATGTTATTAATGACATGCATCACCTATCATAATCCTCTAATGATCCTCAATCAAAGTCCTATATATAGAGAGAGAGATATGTACCTTGGTCTTTCATCTATCCATGACTCATGTACATGTGGACTACATGCACATCTACATCATTGCACATTCTAACACTTGTGTATTTATTGTATTGCATAATGTAAAGACTCAAACCTTAATCTAAGATAAACTCCTAATCTAAAGATGTACTCAAGGTGGTATATTGGCATGTACAAAATAATGTAATATGTTCCAACAATATTTGTATAATTTCTAGAATCATTCTTGCTTTTTTATGATAGCACTTCTTGATAGTGTTTATAGTTCTCTACATTTTTTAATGTCTTATTTTTATTCCTTCAAGAATATTAATTCTAAGGCCAAGACTAATATTTATATAATTTCTAGTCAACCTTTATTTTTTTGGTCTATATCTTTGAATGACCAGAATATCAACTCCTCTATATACCTCTATTCTTCTATAGGCTTATACTTTGTACTTCTCAGTACTATCCTTATCTTTTCTCAAGAAGCTTATGTTGTTTCTCAATACTTGGAAGTTATGATGCTTCTTAATATTTTGGAAGCTATGATGCTTCTCAATATTTTGGAATCTTTGATGCTTCTTAATCTATTGGAAATTATTTCCAATGCCTAAAAAAATTTCTCCAATGTCTTAGGTTGTACCTAAAAATAAAATATGATTCTCCTCATTTCTAGATAACCCAATATCAATATCAAGGTGACTCTAAATATCTTTGAATGACCAACTTTCTCCTAATTTGGTGATCTCAATATTCAATAGTGACTCTTCATGTACTTAACTATTGCTCTCTATATGATAGCTCCCATGACCTTTGGCTTACCATCTTACCACTTGCATACTAGATTTTTCACTCTCTTCTTACATGCACACTTGACTCTATAACACTTGCACACTTCTACATGACTCTTAATCTCCTACATGCACTCCTAATATAAGACACTTGTGCACATCCTCATATTACATACTTGCACACTTACATACACATGAAACTTGTACACATTCTCTAAATACACACTTGCACTCTTACTTACATGATACTTGTGCATTTCTTGCATATTACACTATTACATGACACTTGCGCATTTCTTGCATATTGCACTATTACATGACACTTGTGCATTTCTTACGCATTGACACTTATATGAAAGGGAAATATAAATTACTCATCTAAACTAAAAACTCAACCCTAATATATTATATATTTATATTTGTGCCATGAAGGTACCATGGGGGTACATTTACATGTACCAAATAATGTAATACTCCTCAATAAAAGCACTATCAAGAGCATTGTCCAAGAAAACTACTCTAGTGCTAATAGAAAGAGATATAAGTGCTATCAAAGAGCATTGTCTAGAAGAATATTCAAGCACTTTCAGAAGTGCTTAGCAACATCAAAGATAAGCAACAATAGAAGAAATAAGTGTTATCAAAAGAACATTGAAGAGATAAGCAGCAACAAAAGAAATAAGAGTTATAAGAAAATGTTGTCCAAAGCAACAATAAAAAAGCAAATATTGTCTAGAATGGGAATAGAAGAGATAAGCATTATCAAAGCAATAGTGTCCAAAGTGACAACAAAATAGATAAGCATTAACAAACTCTATCTAGTATTTGAGCACTAATAGGGTATTTTTATTCAATGGACATTGGAGAGAACTAACAGAGTGCCATATTTTAGTGACTTGAGTATGCTATCCAATAAAAGTGACCCAAGAATACTATCTAGTAGAAGTGACTCAAGCATGTTACCCATTAGAAGTGACCCAATAATGCTATCTAGCCAAAGAGTCCAAGAGTGTTATTGACTAGAAGAGATTCAAATAGGAATCTAAATGTGTTATCACTCGAGATTTCTAGACCATTGAGCATCATACTTTGGAAATTCAAATACCATCTAATCTAAGTGTTATTCAAGTAGCATAGAATGTTGTAAATATTGCGGTCAAATCTAAGCACTGAAGGAGGAGTCAACATAGTTTGTAGGTAACATCCATATGTTACAACTTCAAAGCATTAATTAGAGGTATTTTTGGATTTAAGCACTTTGAAAGAGGAAAGTTATATTAAATTACCTTTCACATAATTATTATTCGGAGGGAAAGTAAGTTGAATTTAAATTGAAATTTATAAAAAATAACATGGGAGTTATAAGGCTTTCTACCCTAATGTTTTTTGGAATATATTTATTTTTCAAAATCTAATTTTTTGAAAAACTTGAATTTATTTTATTTTGGAGTGATAAGGATTTCTACTAGGATTTAAGTTTTGAATTTGAAGTTTTTTTTTAAACTTGAAGAGTTAGAAAGTTAAAATATTTGAAGATTTTGCATTTTTGAAGAAAAGTTTAAAATTTGATTTTTAGAGTTTGAAGTTTAGAGAAAATTTTAAATTTACAAAAAAGATTTTGATAAAATTTAAAATTTGTAAATTTATTATGTGAGTGTTTAATTAAAAAAATTTTGAATTTGAACTTTTTAAATTTGGAGTAATAAGGATTACAACTTCAAAGGAATCAAGAAATTTGAAAATGAATAAATGACAAAGAAAAATAGGAGTTTCACATCATAGGAGAAATCTTAAAGAACCATATTTCATGAAAGGAAGATTTCAAAATCAAAAGTTGTATCAAAAACAATATTTTGAGTTCAAAGAGCAAAATCATAAAAGATTTTTTCAAAATTCTTATCAAAGATGTGAAATAATATCACTTGAATCTCATCAAAAAATGCAAAGAAAAAAAATGTTTGGTATATAGATTAAGGTGCTAGTCATCATGTAACTAGAGACTGACATTGGTTTGAATCATTAAAAATAAAAAATAACATCACTAAAAATTGTAGATGATAAAATTTATCAAGTTCAAGGAATTAGAAGAGTAATACCTAGCATGTCATTTTTAATTTTTATGCTAGAAAATATTTTATATGTTCCTAGATTATCAACTAATCTTATCTCAGTTGCTCAATTAGTTGAAAAAGAAAGAACAATGGAATTCAAATATACAAATAAACATAGAAAATGCATTATCAAGAATCAAAGCAAAATTGAAGCTATAGGGTCAATCAAGAATGGAATATTTGCCTTAGATACAATGGGATTCTCTCAAGAAATCATTGAACATTTATTACCTCAGGATCAAATTAATGATAAGCTACTTGATTTTTTAGAAAGACAGGAAACAAGAAATTGGATCAAGCATAGTCCAAGATTACCTTACAAATATTACAAACATAAGCAATGGATGAACCCAAGATTCAATATGATGAAGAAGATTCCATAGAATTAGAGGTTCATGAACAATGCAAGGTCACATGAAGATGAATATTGAAGACTAAAGTCTTCAATAACCAAATAATGTAATACAAGGGGATGTTAGAGAATATTACATTATTTGGTACATGCAAATGTACCCCCATGGTACCTTTATGGTACAAATGTAAATATGTAATAGATTAGGGTTTGAGTCTATAGTTTAGATGAGTGATTTATATTTCCTCTTTATGTAAATGTCTATGTGCAAGATATGCACAAGTGTCATGTAAGTAAGAGTGCAAGTGTGTATTGATAGAATGTGCACAAGTGTCATATAAGTAAGAGTGCAAGTGTGTATTGAGAGAATGTGCATAAGTGTCATGTATGTACGTGTACAAATATATAATGTAAGGAGGTAAATAAGTGTCTTGTATTAGGAGTGCATATAGGATAGTAAGATCCATGTAGAAGTGTGCAAGTGTCATATAGTCAAGTAGTGCATGTAATAAGAGAGTGAAAATTCTAGTATACAAGTGGCAAGATGAGCAAACAAAGGTCAAGAATAGGAAAGGTTGCATCTCTCGAATTTGTGAGGAATGCAATAGATAATTATTGAAGAGTCACATTTCCATGTCTATATTATGGAGACAAAAATCCATACAATGTAAAGGAAAATAGTTTGTAGTGATCACCATAACAAGCATTGATAATAAAGCTTGTATACAAATTTTGAACAATTTTACTATTGTTGGAGATATTACATTATTTGGCCCCATTGTAATATTAGTTTGGTAGATGATTTATATTTGTATAATGTATGAGAGAAAATGCAAAGTGTCAAGAGAGAATGAAGAATCACATGATATGTGGCAAGATGAGAGTTTTATCTTTATGATAGGAATATGAAAGGTTGCATCTCCTAGATGAAAGAGGAGAGCAATAGTTAGAGAACTAAAAAGTCATGAAAATGATATATTGGAGGTAAAGATCCATGCAATGTAATCAATCTGTATCATACATGTAATATTATGATATTTTCCATATTTGAGTTTTATTTTGTGAGATATTATTGTATTAATATTCATTGCTAATTTTTTTTATTGTTAGTACCATTCATTTAATTTATTGATGCAGGAGCTTACCTTTTGGAGGACATAACTTTTGATCCGACCATTGGGTCAACTTGATATTTTACAATGAGCTAGATAATGAAGAGGAAAATGACATGGCTAAGCCACAACAGGGCCTAGATTATCATTTTAGGTCTTTTGAGATTTTTTCGAGCCCAAATTCCTTCATCTAGTGCCCCAAAATAGATTTTAGTGTTTTTTTAGAAAACCCTCATGTAAAAATTTAGAATTTAATAACTCCTTTTTTAGACATGGTTAGGTGTTGATATTTTCTAGGATGCTTAATATGGGTGATACAATGATGTGTATTAATTTAGAGGGCTATCCGAGCTTTTTTATTTTCCTAAAAAAGGTCATTTTGGCTAAAAATGTAAATTGCCCAAAAATAGTAATTTCTTATCTTTAGGGCTTTAAGATTTAGGGTTTTTTTAGAATTTATTTTGGGATATATATTCCCTTGGTATCACATTGTAAAGGGGGTGAAATCCAAGAATGAGAAAATAAAGTATTTTTTGGTTTATTTCCATGTATTGCAATTTTGTGTGATTGGGGGTTTACCGCTTTATTTCTATTTATCGTTTGTTTATATGATTGAGGTTCTTTTTTTGATCTCTTGTAGTTATATTTACACCATTTGGTATCAGAGCAAGTTGGATATTGTTGGGGGAGAGAAGGTAATCTTAACGATTACATTTATTTTGGTACTCATATTTTTTATTTGGAATAACACAGATAAAATTAGCATGAGGAGAGGAAGAGGAGGTTATGCCTAGCTCAATAGAAATATACAAGATATATAGGTACAAGTTATTCAGTTGACTAGAATTATGGCCCGTATGATGGACAGACATCTAACAGAATTTTTAGATCTAGATTTTTATAATGAGATTGTGAAAGGAGACCACAAGATAAAGGTTCACGTTGAGAAAGAACCAGATAAGAAGCCAGAGTTTGAGGATAGACTAATTAGGGCTTTGGAAGGAAATAAATATGGTATCAATATTGATGTCCCTAAGTATGTAGGAGGGTTAAAACCAAAGGAGTTGATAGACTGGTTGAATAGCATGGAGAAGTTCTTTGAGTGGAAAAGCCTTTTAAAGGAAAATAAAGTGAAGCTTGCATGCACAAAGTTGAAAGGGTATGCATTGATTTGGTGGGATCATCTACAAAAGGAGAGGTAAAGAAAAGGAAAGGAAAATATTAGGGTCTCATGTAAAATTAAAAATAAACTAAAGGGGAAATTCTTGCTTAAATATTATGCCCAAACATTATTTTGTAGACTTCAAAACCTCATACAAAAGGATCAAAGCATCGAGGAATACACCAATGAATTCTACAAGTTATCAATTTAGGTGGATCTTGAAGAGTTAGAAGAACAAAATATTGCAAGATATTTGAATGGATTAAGTTATGCCATACAAGATGAGTTGAGTATGATTCAGATCCATAGTGTAGAAGATGCATATCAGTTTGTATTAAAAGTAGAAGAGAAACATAAGAGGAGAGGAGTGAGGAAAGGACCATCATCACCTCCAACTAGTGGGCATGGTGGATTTAATCCCTCAAAGGGAGAATCTACTAATACATGAAAAAAGAAGAATCTAGGAAAGGTCATAGTAAACATGAGAGAGGTGGAGGATTTCAAAGAGTAACAGGCTATGATGGAGGACATAATTGGGATAGCCCACAAAGATCATATACCTATTATAGTTGTGGTGAGGAAGGAAAAAGAGCTTTTGAGTGTCCACACTATCTTGCACAAGAAATAAAACAAGAAGAACAAGCTAGAGTCAATATGGTATAGTAGAAGAGAAAAATGAGATAGGATTTGCAGAAAACATAGGGAAAAACCTCATGATAAAGAGGATGATAATCGTACCAAGGAAGAAAAAATTACAAGATAGTAATGATGGTGATTCTTGGCTACATACAAATATCTTTCAAACTAGGTGTACATCTGAAGGAAAGGTATTTAAGATGATTATTGATAGTGGTAGTTGTGAAAATATGGTTTCAAATAAAATGGTTGAGAAACTTAACTTGAACTATGATAAGAACCTGTATTCCTACAGTATCTCATGGTTCAAGAAAGAGAATAAGGTAACTATAGATAAGAGGTGTCTAGTTAAGTTTTCAATTAGGACTACCTACAAGGATGAAGTGTGATGTGATGTAATTGCAATGGGTGCATGCCACTTATTATTGGGGAGGCCTTGGCAATATGATAGGAAGACTACCCATGATGGAGAAAATAATACTTACACATTCTATAAATATGGAGTAAAAATGGTCTTATTACCACATAATAAGGACAAAGTGAAATTCTATTAACAACTGAGAAATTTGTCATAGGGATGAAAGAAGTTGGGGTTTGTTACGTGTTGATAGCAAAGAAGGTGGATACTAAAGATGTTGCTAAACCACCTTCAACAATAAATTGCTAAAATAGTATGTAGATGTCATATCATAGGAGTTACCATATGGACTACCTCCAAAAAGGGATATTCAATATCGTATTGATCTGATCCAGGATTTGAACGATTGGGAAAAAGAAAGGTAAAAATAGTGGATCTTAGCCTTACCACAAGCTAAGTTTACATATAATAGTTTAGTCAATAGGTCAAAAGGAAAATCTCCTTTTCAAATTGTTTATGGTAAGAATCCCAAGGGTGTGCTAGATTTGATTGGTCTACTGACTTAGGGTAAACTCAGTGATGATGCAGAGGCATTTGCTTAGCACATACAAGAATTGCAAGAAGTCAAAAGGAAGTTGCAAGATGGTAATACAAAGTATAAAGCAATATCAGATGTAAGTAGGAGAATAAAAGTTGCATTAGTTTGATCAAAGGAACTCACAGGAACAAAGTTCTTGACAAAATTTTAATTTCAAAAGGCATCTATATGAAATGATAAAAAGGAGTTTATTACAAAAACGTAATTGTGAGGAAGATAGTAAATCTCTTTGATAATAAAGGCAAATGAAGAATATTTTTTATAAAAAGGCAAGTTGGATATGATTTAATTAATTTGATAGAAATAATGAGAGCAATGTAATGTTTTATTTTTGTAATAGGAGTGGCCCAAAATAGAAGCCACACATAGCTTATTCAGAAAAAAAGGTTAAGCTTGTCAAAGGAACATCTTAGGAGAAAAGTAGGTTCTATCCAACTTAATCCACTAAACCTTAGACTTAGGCTTGTAACTGCCCCTATCCTTGATATGAGAGAGAGAAGACATTGTGGACCCGATAGGTTTGGGTCCCTCATGAAATTTTTCCAATTCCATAGAACGATATGAATTACCTCATGGAAAGAAACCCATTGGTTGTTGATGTATTTACAAGGTAAAATATAAATCAAGTTGTTCAATTGACAAATCCGAAGCTCATATTATTATTGAAGGGTATGCAACATAGGAAGGTATAGACTATGGAGGGACATTTGATCCAACTACAAAGATGTGATTTTTCGATTGGTTATATCCATTACAAAATAGTTTGGTTGGTAGGCATTATTAGACTTTATTACATTATTTTTTGTCATGTGTATGTAGTCATTATTTTTTGGGAAATTTTAATTATTTAATCCCACATGTGAATGAATAGAAATCTCCCATAAGAGAGAATTAAAATATGAAAAGTTTTGATGAAAGTAAAACACTGAAGGGTCTCTTAAAAAAAGACACACCATAAATCATAAATATGCATGATGTCACAAATCCTAGCTAATGGAATATGATGAAATATTTGATGGAAATTTTATTTTAAATTTGTTGTTTGTTTATTTGTGTAGATATTTTTCTTTCCTCATTTCTAACATCTTGTATCAGAGCCAGACCATGGAGAGTTTGTGAGTATTTTTTGACATACAATCATTGCCATTCAATGACATGCCCTAAGTGTTATTAGTATTGGAGAAGACCTTGTAAGGGATGTTAAAGGAGATTTGTGGGAACTAACATCATGTCCCTTGGTTTATATGTTGTACTTTTTTACCCAGTCAAAGTTTTTTGTATTAAGTAGATGTTTTAGGTCTACATCTCCAAAAGAGAATAAAGAGATTTACCTAACCTACATCTTAGTTTATTAGGAAGGATATTTTGGTTTGTATCTCTAGGAGATACTCATGGGATGATTCATTTATATTCATGATTGAGTGAAAATATATTCTAGTGATAAAATACTCTAGATTAGGGTGCCTCACAATATGTCAATTTGCTTAAGGAGACAATACATAACAAGGTAATATTGTGTAATCTATTAACACCTTGAGAGAAAATACTAGACTAAAACAAAAATGTTACATCTGGAGCAACATGAATGTGGAAATTTTTTTGTTGGATATCAATTGAGTCATATGGAAGTGGCAAATTATCTTACTGAAGATAAACTTGTGCATAGAAAGATGCTCAAAAAATGTTTGGTGAAGACATACGTGAAACAAGCATGTAAAACCAACATGTGATATTTTTTAATACCCCAAAAATATTTTCTTCCAAAGTGAATCAAAAGGAGAGGTTATTTTAAAGACACATGGTTGGAAGAGTAAGGCAAAACATGGAGTGATAAACCATGCTAAGTTAACTCATGGAAACCATGTAAGGAAGGGAGGACAAACTCTTATTTTATCACATGTATGTAGCAAGGTAACTCTTTCATATTTTATTTTATAAATTTGCAAAGAGTTGCGCATGATAGTCAGTCTTGATGAGAAAAGTTAAAAACTTTAAACAAAATGTCATAATTTCAATTCTTATAGGGGGTATTATTCAAAAGAATTTTTTTTTTTTCAAAAAATAATTATTTAGGGATTTAAAAGGTGTGATTAAGGGGTTTAAAAGTGCATAGATATTTTTTTAGTCTTAAGTGGGCATTTTTTATGAAATGAAAAGAAGGAAGTTGATATTTAAAAAAATAAATAAAAAATAATTATTTGAAAGAAAAATTGAAGAATTTTTAGGAGTCCTATACTTTGTGGAATTTTTTTTGCAAGATAGAAGCTGGTATTTTTTAGTTAGAGGTGCATTTAGGGAGGTAAAAGGTGTGAAGGTGCATTTTTTAAGTAATGAAAAAAAAAGGTGGCATAGTAGAGTACTAATATTTTTTAAAAAGTTACTTTTTTTACAGTGATTGACACCTTATTTTTTCAAACAAATTTTGCATCAAAAAAATAATTTTGTACACAAAAAATCAAAAACATGTGCTTTCCACAAATGCAAAATTAAGTACAAATGATGCCTCTAATTTACATCTATAGGTAATACTATCATTTTAAGTTATTGCATCTAATGCCTAATATATTTGCCATAACAATATCTAGGCATCAACCCTATAAATCATTGAGGAGGAATAAGGACACATTTTTGTGATATTTTGTTTTACTCCATTTATTACCCCATTCATTACTATTGTTGGACATAAATCTTGAAATTGAGAAAATCTAAGTATATAGGGAAGTTATACCTATGTATGAGTATTTCTCTTTAAATGTGTCATTGATAGGACAAATTCTTTTTAGTACTATATTGGTACCATGTATTGATCTCTTTCATGCACATTAAGGTCTCTCTCACATATGGTCACATATATCGAGAGGACTAGCTTCTTCCACATACCAATGGGTACATAGGAAGAACAAGTATATTGAAAGGTTTGATATATAGGAATGGTGGTATATATAAAAGGGGAAAGTTTTGGGAGATATAAGGAACCTTTGCCATGGCTACATCAAAAATATTTCTCATAGAATCTTAGTTGCTAAAGGGTCAAAATTTTCACCATGGAAGACAAAAATGAGAATAGTACTAATGGTCAAAAAAACTCTAGGATATAGTTATTGGTGTTGAAACTCACACTTATGCTCATCACATTCGGAGTGGTTGACGAAATAAAACCATGTATAAGTGAAGAAAAAACATAAAAATATGTATAGGATAAACTTTATCCTATATTTAAAAGAAAAAATGAAGACACAATCCTTCATCTTCAGTCACCAATACATATATTAAGGGTCCAAGATGGTGAGAATATTGAATAATTTCTTTGAAGAATTGGTGAATTAAAGTAAAAGTTGAACACCATAGGAGAAAATGTGGAATATAACTTCTTAGTCTCAATTGTACTTAGAGTTCTCCTTGAATCATTTACAACATTGGTGGCATCTCTCCAAGTATCAAATAGAAGTTTTTCATTTGAAGAATTGGTAAAAATACTTCAATAATATGAAGTTGAGTATCATTTGAGAGATGAGATGTCTAATAATACCCTTGTTTCAACAAAGAAACTTTAAAAAGGTTCAAATATTCCTTCTACCCCATCTTAGTCATAAAACTAACCTCATTGGAGAAGTAAGTATTACCATACTTGAGAAAAATGACATAACACAAAGTTTTTTAAATAAAATATGATGACTTGTGGGACTAAATTTCATAGACCTCATCAAAGGATGCAATAATTTCAATCACAATATCAACAAGGACAAGGGAAATATCAAAGATGGTAATCTCAACAAAGGCCACAACAATGAGGGTACATTGCTCAACGTGATTCAAAACTAGATTGTGAAAAAGAGTGTGAAATAACACATAAGGTCCTCATGGCCAAGTGTCAGAACCAAGAAATAAATGAGATAGTAAACAAGCCAGGAAATAAGGAAAATTTTGAAAAGTGTGTGTTGCCAAAAGATAGTGAAGATGGAGAGTTCTTAAAACTAAGGTCTTGTTTACAATCATTTGTTAAAAATGTTAGTGAAGGATACTTTGAATGATGTGATAATCTCTATTGGTGGAATGAAATGAATGTGCATGGAATTATTCACCCTTGACATCCTTGAGGTGCAATGTAGAAAGCAAATAGAAATAATTGAAAAGTTGAAGGACAAGCCCATGATGAAAGATATTTGTTGTGACACAAGTGATCTTCTTCAAAGGATAAATTTTAGTTGTGATACTAGTGATTTTGTCCAAATGGAAGATATAGCTTATGATACAAGTGATTTGAATATTATTGGTGAGAGAAACTATTGTGTAGAAGATGGTTGTATTGGCCATGGCAAAGGCCATATTGTTAGAGTTGAAAGTGGTAGTGATTGTTTAGATTATGTTGAAAGTCATTATGATGATAATGTGTGGTATTTTAATGTTGTTGGTGATAGTGACAGAGATCAAAGTGGTCATGAAGAAATTGGGTACTTTGAAAAGCATACAAAATGACTTGGTTCAATAATTAATGAAAATATTGAATGTAATGATGCATGATTGTGAAGATATGGGCAAATTGTGAAAATTTCCACAATGCCATAAATAAGACCAAAAAATGAAGACCTTGGATAAACGAGACAAACAAGAAATAGTGACACAAAGTTTGTGAAGAAAGAATCACATGAGAAAGTTCCTAGGGTGAGTTGTTGCAATCATTGTGGAAGATCCAAACATGTAACAACTAGGTGTTGGAACTTGTATCCTTGTGAATTTTGTGGAGGTAATAATCACTCCAAAAGAAAGTGTTGGCACAAAGAGAGTGACCAAAAAAATACATATGAATTTAATATGGACAAATGTATAAGAATGGGATAAAGCAAAAGAAATATTGAATGGTTTATACAAAATAATATGGAGTTTATTGAATGAAAATAATATAAGTTTTTCCATGGAAAAATGTCTTGAAATTTTTGAAATAAGTGATTTTTGTATCAAAATAATATTATCCAAGCAATGCTTGGAAGACTTTTTTTTTGGTGGTGGCCACAAGGGGAAGCCGGGGACCATTACATAACTATCCGCAACATGTGAGGCGAGAGATTTGAACCTGGGCCTCTCAGCAACTAGAGAGGTTTAACTACCCACTTGCTCTTCAACTCCTCTACATGGGCGGATAACAATGCTTGGAAGACTTGTAGTGATAGGACATGTAACGAAACATTATGTGGAGGATTCCAAAGATGAGAAATATTACAAAGATATAATTCAATGGTAATTTCCTAAAGGTAATGACCTAAAGGCACATCCAAAGGCAATTATGGACTAGAGATGACCTAGAGGCAAGTACCTAGAGGTGACCTAGACGTAATTATGACCTAGAGGTAACACATAGGTAAATACTTAGAGGTAATGACCCAAAGGTAAAACCTATGACTAACCATAGAAGTAGACATAGTGGAGATTACTTAGAGCCAACAATGCTAGAACCAATGCCAAACAAATTAGAGCTATATCTATCAAATCCAAAGTTAGAGCCAAAGATAGAGATAGAGTTAGAGCTAGAGCCAGAGCCATAGCATACCACCCCTAAAATCGTGGGGGGATAATAATATTTATACCAAATAATTTAATAAAGGGAGTGTTAGACTTTATTGCATTATTTATTATCATATAAATGGGGATGTTAATTATTTAATCCCACATGTGGATGAAGAGAAATCGATGAAAAATTTTAATAAAGGTGAAACATCAAAGGGTATATTAAAACTAAGAGACACCATAAAGCATAAATATGCATTATGTACGTAGATCCTAGCTAGAAGAATATGATGAAATTATTTGGTGGAAGTTTTATCTTGAATTTGTTGTTTGTTTATAATATTTTATTTAGATATTTATCTTCCATCATTTCCAATAGGTGTATTAGATGGTTTTTAAGAGTGCCTTCCTAAATGGAGATTTATAATAGGAATTTTGTATGGTGCAACCACAAGGGCTTTAGGTACCAGTAAAATAACATCTAGTTTATAGATTGATTATTTCTATATATAGACTTAAGTAGGCTCCCCAAGAATGGTATTTCAAAATTGATCAACATCTTAGAGATCTAGGATTTAATCAAATAATTTCTATCCTAATCTTTATATTAAAACTATAAGTAATATCATTGTCATTCTTAATGTGTATGTTGATGAACTTGTTATTACTAGTAATGGATCCCCCTAATTCAACATGTAAAATCTAATTACTATCTAGGAGTAGGATTTTGGCAACTTGATCATACTATATTTATATCACAAAGAAAGTTTATCAAAACACTTTTAAAGAGATTTCAATGATATATTGTAATTCAATAACTACATCTATGGAAGTTGGGTTGAAATTGTTAGCCTATGTTGATTCATATTTTGTCAATGAGTTAATATATCATTAGTTGGTGGGAAAATTGATTAATATTATGACCACCCATCCAAATTTATGCTTTATAGTCAAGTATTTATATTGTTTTATGTTAAAACCCTAAAGAGAGCATTGGAAAGTTGTAAATTATATTCTTGAATATATCAAAAGTATCCTTAACTTTGGTATATTGAAATAGCAATCTAATGAATTTTAGTTGGGTGGATACACTAATGCAAATTGGTCAGGATCAATTGATGATAAAAAAAATCTACTATTGATTATATGTTTACTCTTGGATTATGGGCTATTTCTTGGTAAAGTAATGTTTAGTATACAACTGCTTTATTATAAGCTAAAGCAAAGTATAAGGTAGAATGAAGTGTAGGTTGTGAAGTTGTTTGGTTGAGATGTATTTTGTATGATCTTTAAATAGATTAAATAACACCATCACATAATTGTGATAATCTACGTATGCTCAAGTTGATGAAGAATCCAATATATCATGACAAAATAAAACGTATAGAAGTTCATCATCACTATATTTTGTAGCTACTAGAGCATGATTTTTTTTCAAAATTATTATCTAACTTTTGAATAGATTATTGATGTAATGATTAAACCCTTGGGGTAGAAAAAAATTTACAAATGGATATGATAGGGATTTATATTATAGTATTATTTATTACAATAATTTTTAAGGGAAAACTTGTTAGGATTTTTAGGGATGCGTTATTGGGATTTTAAGAATAAGTTGTTAGTGTTTGTAGGAATAACTTTATAAGGAACCTACCAATAGAACAAAACAACCACACGAAATGCAATATAACAAATAGTTGATTGTATTAAAAGAAGAACTTACAATACTAAATCATGGGCCTCTTCAAGGGGACAACCTCCTTTATGAGCAGAGCTCCAATACAATTATATTTCAAAAGATGTCATCCTTTATTACATTCATACTTTTATAGATTTGAACTAACCCTAACCCTAATGTTGAAGGGTTACCATCCACATGCAAGTGGGGGTTCCCATTTAGGAAAGAAGGGGTTTATTACATAATAACGTTAGGATAGGTTCCTAACCACCGGGGGGGGGCCAAAGGCAACGGCCCCCCACAAACCCCCAGCAGTCCCCACCCCCAATCTCCCCCACCGGGCTTGCTTTTCCTTTTCCTTCCTCCATCATCTCTCCCTCTTCCTCTCTTACTCTCCCCTCTCTTCATCTCTTTTTGCCTCCATAGAAATATCCACTTCAATAGCCATGATGTTGTTTCTTGCGAGTGCCTCCATCTTATTTAGGGGAAACTTAGTAGGGATTGTGGGTTTGTTTTGCAACAATTTAGCAGATTGTTGTTGGACCAATATGTGGTGCTTAACCCGATGAGCCAACCCTATGGCTTGTATGATGGACTTTGGTTGAGACATTTGGACTTCGACCTTGATCTCATCTTTTAACCCACTGATAAAGCAACATTGGAAGAAACTATCATTCAAGCCCTATGTCTTGTTAGATAATCTATTAAATTGGGTCAGATATTCTTGAACCAATTAATTCTATTTTAACTTTGTCTAGGCATAATTGAAGGTCGCATACTCATTGGGCACAAAATAAGAATGCAAGTGTAACTCAAAGGTCACCCAAGAAAGGTCAGGAGTGGTGCATTGTAACCATTGGGTCCATTGTCGGGATTCTGATTCAAAATGAAGAGATGTTGTGGAGACTTTCAGATTGGGGGGAGTATCATAGAGTTAAAAGTATTGATTTGCTTGACACAACCATCCATCAACATCATGGCCATTGAACTTAGGAAAGTTAAATTTAGACATCTTGAAGGTAGTACCATAGTAAAAGGTAGGCATTTTATTTTATTTTTAATTTCTTTTTGTTTGAATATTTTATTTTTATTTTTTACTTTTTTTTTGGAATTAGGATGGAAATAGTATTTTAGGATGGGGACCACTTCGATGTTCCTTCGATCTGAGTGCTACATGAGGATATATACTGACTTCTCTAACTTTTTGTGATCTTCGGTGTAGTGCAAGTCGTTGTCGAGGCAATTTCTGCAACTTAGACTTAAAATTTCACAAATGGGTCCTTGAGGGTCTTAGGTGTAAAATAAAGAGTTGCTTCTAGACCCAAAATTTTATACCAATTTGACCAAGTTTTTGGAGGTTATGGCCTTAATAAGAAATATCAAAAATTTCCAATTATGGGAAATTGATGCAAAATTTGACCACCTGATGCCAAGGACAAAAGTATTTGGAATAGCATGTAGAGTCGTCTGGTAAGTTTTGAAGTCAATTTGATCTCTAAGTGAAGAGATTTTTTTATTTTTTTTAGGGAACTAAAGTGAATGTGGACATGTACATCATTGGCACACTGGACTTCGGATCCAATAAGAACTCCTCAATTAAGCACACTTTTGTTGGAGTAGAACTGGGATGGGGGACAGGATGGGAAGTCCCAATGGTGCACCCCCTTTTTTTTTAAGTTTCTACTTTCTTCACGTCTGACCAGAGTTTAGCCAGAGTAGAACTAGGATGGGTGATGGGCTAAGGATTCCAGATGGTGTACCTCCCCATTTTTATATATTTTTCTTTTTTCATGAATTTTATTCATGGATATTTTCCACAGATTTTCTTCACGGGTTTTCTTCACATAATTTTTTTTTTACAAATTTTCTTCAAGGATTTTTTTTTTAATTTTGTTGTTAAGGTTTCCTTTCCTAAAAAACAATCAAGTACTCTATTCTACCTTAGTACTCTATCCTACCCTAGTACATTGTTTCCACCATTGTACTATGTCCTACCCTGGTACTATGTTTCTGCCCTAGGTACTCTATCCTGTCCTGTTACTCTGTTATTGCCCTATTATGTTATCATTGCCTTATCCTGGTACTACTTAGTTGTTTTTTCTCTATCCTTGGAGTATGCTCAAATTTATGGGTAGGGTGTGGAGGAGATAGAAGGCTTTGTTTTTGTAGGTTGAATATTTTTGTTTGGACAAAACCAAGGTGCGCTAGGCAAGGGAGTATGTAATACCCATAGGCCCTCTATTATACCTGCAGTGATGAACAATAGTGATCGAACCAATATTTTGGGCCACTACCCAAGGATTATTCCACCATGCTCTTGAGCACACTATATGCCTTTCTGACAATACGAAAGGGTAATCATCTGGGATGTTGTATCCCATGGACTATGGATAATACAAGACCGAAAAGCTTCCTATTGGATAAAATTTTGTTTAAGCCTAGATGGTCTCTCAATACACCCAAAGATGCATGGGAGCTCAATTATGTAGATGTTTTTTGTCTAAGGCCTGGGTATTGGAGCCTAATTGCCCCTCACTTCACTAGGTGCTTTATGGGTAACCTAGCTTAGCCAATAACGATAGCTCCTCTATGATATTTTGAAATCCCTAGCATAAGATTTCTAACCTAAAAAAAACTAAAAATAGAAATAAAAAATGGTAGAACTCAAACTATTGAAATGCAACAAGTTACATCCCTAGAAAGTGCTCTGATACCACTTTTAATAAACCTACAAATAGAACAAACAGCCACATAAAATGCAATGGAACAAATAGCTTATTGTATTAAAATAACTTATAATACTGAATTATGGGCCTCTTCAAGGGGGAAACCTCTTTTATGAGCAAAGCTCCAATACTATTATATTTCAAAAGATGTCATCCTTTGTTACATTCATATTTTTATAGATTCTAACTAACCCTAACCCTAATGTTGAAGGGATCTCATCCACATACAAGTGGGGGGTTCCCATTTAGGAAATTCAACTAACCCTAACCCTAATGCTAAAGGGGACCCATACGCATGCAAGTGGGGGTTCCCATTTAGGAAATAAGGTGTTTATTACATAATAACATTAGAATATATTCCTAACAAACTTGTTAGGATTTATAGGGATAATTGTTAGGATTTTTAGAATCTAGGTTTATCAATGCTAATTGATTACCAAGTTGTAAATAATTATAAAGTGAAGGTGTAGGACCAAAATATCATAGAACATAATATTAAGCTAGACCTAGGTGCAAAATCCTTCTAGCAAAAACAATGAGAAAAAATCCTAAAATTTAAGTAGTGATGAAGAAAGAGCTCTTGAAACTCTTACAAGCCCAAATCATATTTTCAAATAAGCATCCCATTTTGGTGGCTAGCTTGATCTTAGTTCAAAAACAATGGTGGCATAATATTGTGTATTGGTTTCAAAAATATAAATATAGCATAATTAAAGAACCACTATCCCCTTGCCTACTACGACCAAATTCTACAAAAGGTGGCATGATCTAGGATGTTATCACTTCTAGATAGTTTCTCAAGGTATAATCATATCTAGGTCAAGGATGATGATCAACATATAACAACTTTTACCACTAAGTGGGGAACTTTTGCTTATTAGAGAATACCATTCGAGCTCTCAAATGAAGAACTTTCCAATAGGCCATGGGTATTACATTCATAGGACTAGTAAATGAGATAATCCTCATATATCTTTATGATTTAAATTTATATTCAAAGATACGAGTAAACACATTGACCGCCTTTAATCAATTTTTAAGAGGTGTATAGAATTTGGTATCTCTCCCAATCCCAAGAAGTCCATCTTCGTGGTTTAGGAATATAAGATACTAGGTCATGTGGTGCTAAAATATAATTTAGCCATAGACCTAGATAGGAAAAAGGTCATTCAAGACCTTCTTTTGCTAACACTAGTCAAAGAAATCTAGTATTTCCTAAGTCAAATCTAGTTTATCACCAAATTCATAACTAATTTTTCTAAACTTGTTAGACCAGTCATTAAAATATTAAAAAATAATGACACCTTAACCTAGACTAAGGAAGGTAGGAAAGAGGTGTACGATATAAAATATATCATTATCAGATCACAAGTCCTAGTTAATTCAAATTTCTCCAAATACTTCAGGCTCTATATATTTGGGATAGATAAAAGCATTGTTTTTGTCCTAAGTAAGAAAAATGGCAAGGATCTACAATTTTGAGGGGTCTTCAAGAGGCATGGAAACTAGGTTGGAGGAAGATCCAATTAGATTTTAATTCTAGAATTTAGATTTAGCATTTGACAGAGCAAAATTATACAATTTCCATAGATTGGCAAATGAGTATTTTGGAAAAAATACAACTCTTTAAGCAAAAATTTGACCTTGTTTAGTTCAGACATATTCCTCGAAATCTCAACAAGGTAGTTGATGCTTTTGCAAACTGGGATTTGGATAGATCTGATGTTCTTTGTTATGGATAGCCTTTAATTTGGTGGCCTTCAAATCTTAGGGAAGACATATTTTTCATTCTTTCCTTAGATGATAGTAATAGTGGAAGTATCTAGGTCCTTTGGGTTTGTTTTGGTTTTCATGATTTATTGCTTCTATAGCAAAGTAGAGTTGAGAAAGTCATTTCTTATATTAGATGTCAAAATTTGGGCCATAATTTTTTGTGCCTGGTATGGCAAGAATTGTAATATTTTTTGGATTTAATTGAATAAGATCTCTTTTTAACAAAAAAAATGACAATGATGAAGAACATCCCATCTCATTTATGAGTCAAGTCCATAAATATGAAGAAGGGTACATATTTGTTTAAGAATAAGTGTTTCCCATCATGAAGTCTCTTAGAAATTTTAAGTACTACCTATTGTATAGCAAGACCACCATCATTGTAGTTCACCTCGATGTCCAATATTTTATACTTCATACTTGATTGGGGTAAAAGAGTTTTGGAAAGATAAACAAAATATAAGAGTTTGATATAGAGATCAAACCTACCAAGCTCATCATGGGTAGGGTCTTATGTGAAAACCTAACAATGTATGTTACAAATACCAAATTTTCTTATAGAGGATATAGAGTTAAATGATCAAGCTAAAATGATAGGGGATAGATAGGTACATCATAGCCAGACAGGTCCCTATTATCTTTTGAATCTATAAACTCAATAGAAATGTAGCCACAAGTAATGGAATAAGCAAACTAAAATATACCTATGATAATGGGAGCTTAATAAGTATGAAACTAAAGCAAGAGACTTCTGAAATAACACATGCAACAACCATTAATGAAGACTCACGAAAATAGAAACTTGATACATAATATGGAAACTAGAGCATGCTATATGGAATGCATGCTTCCTTACAATGAGCTCTATATATAAGAAGATAAGTTACTTGGCTCTTACTCTACCTAACTACCTTGAGGACACATGTGCTTTTGCATGATAGACACTTGTCCTTTTACAACTTGCATATTCTAACACTTGTGCATTTATTCCTTCTTCCCCAAGTAACTCCTAATCTAATAATCTACCTAAGGTGGTACATAGACATGTACCTAAATAATGTAATATACTCTAACACTAATAGTCCCAAAATATTTGACATCCAAATAAAAGGTCTGATTTAAGAGAAAGGAAATGCATTACACATGGCTTAATAATATCTTGTTTAAAAAGGACTATGATATCATTTTGTTAAGGTGTATTAAAGAAGATAAGACAAAAGTTATAGTCAATAAATACCATAATAAGGGAGGATATTATTTTGCACTAACCACAACCCATAAAATCCTAAGCATTGGATACTATTAGCCTATCATATGAGTGAGTGAGAGAGAGAGAGAGAGAGAGAGAGAGATGGTTAAAATATGGTTCGATAAATAAGCAATTATGATGGATTATAAGGAAGGAAATTTTGTGTTCAAGTGGGATGAAGATAAATCTAAGCTAGGAAGCCACCAAAATTTAACTTTGTTTAGAGTTAGCCCTATCAAATACTTTATGTTGTGTATCTCCATGCTTTTAAACTTGCCATAATGAATGGAAGAGCATTGCCAATATTAGTGAATAGGCAACACCTCTAACCCATTTAATAGTGACCAAGATAAATGTTTATATATACATATATTATATTTTTATTTTAGTATATTATTTTTCAGCTAGTATTTTTCCCTTTTCATCATTTCCTTTCTTCTATCAAGTCCCATTTTGATCTTTTTTTTCTCAAATTTTTTTATTTTCTTGTCTTCCTTTTCTTTTCTCTTTTGATGATAGAATTCATCCTTCATTGTGGGAAATTAATTTCATTATTGTATTGTTTATTTATTGTAAACAAAGAATAAATAAAAATATCAATGTGGCACCTGACAAAATGAATTGCTTGTAAAGGCCACCCTCCATATGCCAACCACTTAGAAAGGCAAATTTCCCCCCAATGAATTAAGTGACCCACCTAGATAGGCCCATGCCATGCATGTGTAGGGACGAGCATCCCACAAGGGGTATATAACCCCTCAAAACCTCTTTATCCTCCCACTTTTCATGCTTCACACCCCATAAAAAGTGAAATTCCTCCCATACATGTAACTTAACTCCACTCTCAATTCACTTCAAAGCATAAACTCTTAAAGAGATCCTATATCATGCATATGCTTCGTGTGACCTGCACCATATAAACTACATGCACTATGCAAATCGATTGACCACTTTTATGCAAAGTCTTAGGTAACCATCAACTTAGGTCAATCCCCATGGGGGATCCCCTCAAGGGTTGATTCATATAGAAAAATATGCCTAAAAACCTATTGAGCATTTTTGGTCTTATACATTTGATCTAAAGTGAGAAAAGTTCTCCTCAATTGTCCAAGCAACCCATTGGCTTCTAAATATTTTCAAAGTCTATCTAAGCAATTCAATTGAGCAAGTTGCTCCTATCCCTTACCTAGCCATCCACATAAGCCCAAATTCTCTAAGGTCAACATAGAGAGTGAATAGCTAGTATACATGAGAAAATTGTTCAATTTAACATGCAAGTCACTCTAAAATTCGTAAGCACCTTCTAGATAGCAAATTACTTATACTTACAAGTGAAATTCTTTATATAAGAAGTAAAATACTCAAAATTTCAAAGTATCATCTTGACGATAAAATCACTTCAATTTGATATTGATTCATTTGATAAATCAAGAAAATCACTTCATAACTTTGAACTTGAAAATTTTCACCAATCTCTCAAATTTCATCATCAACACCTCTACTTTTAAAATCTCAATATCATAAGAAGCTAACCCCACATCACTACCTTCCACTACCATTGCCCTACCCACATCTACTTTGCCTTCACTAATATCAACGCTGCCTTAGGAAACTTAATTTTTAAAAGCAAAAAGTAATAAGAAGAGGGGAAAT